>CM038557.1:28336849-28339349 GCA_021527575.1 Ensete glaucum
GCCTCTAAGTCAGAATCCTAGCTAGCAATCGGCGCTCTCGCCCGTCGTTCGCCTCCCGACCCACAGTAGGGGCCCTTCGCCCCATGGGCTCGTGTCGCGGTGTAGCCCCGTGGTGGTACGACCGCGGGTGGCCATCGGAAAGTGAAATTCCGCACGGACGACGGGCCGAATCCTTTGCAGACGACTTAAATACGCGATGGGGCATTGTAAGTGGTAGAGTGGCCTTGCTGCCACGATCCACTGAGATCCAGCCCTGCGTCGCACGGATTCGTCCCCCCCCCAAGCTTAAACAGCTGCCCTCCGTGCCAGCGAGGTTGCAAATCGACGTTCCCTCGCGGGCGATGTGCCCTCCCGGCCACCTGCGCGGCTAAACGTCAGCCATCTCACTCGCTGGCCGGCTGGTCACCAACCATTTGACAAGGATGCATGCATGCTCGCCGTGCGGCGGTGGCGCAATCTGAGAGGCCAAGGCACGGCGCTGATTGCAGGCGCAAGCGGCAGCATCTGCGCACTGCTCCAGAGATGCAGCGCTCGCGCCTTAAATCTG
Source organism: Ensete glaucum (assembly GCA_021527575.1). Lineage (NCBI taxonomy): Eukaryota > Viridiplantae > Streptophyta > Magnoliopsida > Zingiberales > Musaceae > Ensete > Ensete glaucum. Next base: position 28,337,397 of record CM038557.1, read on the forward strand.
CACTTGCGCCTTAGATCTGCACTTGCCTGAAATCTCCGCTGCTGCTGTGCCTGAATTCTCTGATGCGAGTGGCCGTCCCCCCACCCCCCAGATGAGCAAGGCACGCTGCAGCAGCTGGCTGGCTGACTGACTGAACTGACAGACAGGCTGAATGTTGCAGCAGCATGGCAACCTAAGGCCCTCGGCCGATAAACAAACTTCAAGCTGTTGCGTCCGAACTGAACTAACGAACCTTACCGTCAATTGTTCTCCTCCAAATCAACTTGGACCCACCAAGCCGCTATGCTCCAGCTGGGACAATTCAGTGGGACCCCATGACAAGCAGGCGTGCCGTGGTGGGCGCGGCCAACGCGGTGGCGGTGCGTCAGCCATCCCAGTGCCCTGGGTGGCACAGGGCTGGCTGGATGGGGCTTTTTCATATAGCAGGGAAGGAAGGTGCTGCCTGTCGCCGTTCGCTGTCCGTCGCTCGCCGCTCGCTCGGGCGGCCAAAAGCAACCAGTTTTGGCCCGTTTGGGGCCGTTCTCGCGTGCTGCGGCGACAGCGGAAGGCGGCGTCAGCCATCTCAGCACCCTGGAACCCCCCGGGTGGCACAGGGCTGGATGGGGCTTTCGTATAGCAGGGAAGGTGTCGCCCGTCGCCGTTCGCTGTCCACCGTTCGCCGCTCGCTGGGCGGCCCAAAGCAACCAGTTTTGGCCCGTTTTTGGGCCGTTTTCGCGTGCTGCGGCGGGCGCGGCGAGTGGTCGTCTGGATGTGGCATTCGTTTATCAAGGAAGGTGCTGCCCGTCGCTTCGTTCGCTGTCCGTCGCTCACCGCTCGCTCGGGCGGCCAAAAGCAACCAGTTTTGGCCCGTTTTGGGCGTTTTCGCGTGCTGCGGTGGGCGCGGCGTCAGCCATCTCAGCACCCTGGAACCCCCCGGGTGGCACAGGGCTGGATGGGGCTTTCGTATAGCAGGGAAGGTGTCGCCCGTCGCCGTTCGCTGTCCGCCGTTGCTCGCTCGCTCGGCCAAAGCAACCAGTTTTGGCCCGTTTTTGGGCCGTTTTCGCGTGCTGCGGCGGGCGCGACGAGCGGTCGTCTGGATGTGGCATTAGTTTATCAAGGAAGGTGCTGCCTGTCACTTCGTTCGCTGTCCGTCGCTCGCTCGGGCGGCCAAAAACGGCCAGTTTTGGCCCGTTTTTGGGCCGTTTTCGCGTGCTGCGGTGGGCGCGGCGAGCGGTGCGAAACGTCAGCCATCTCAGCACCCTGGAACCCCCCGGGTGGCACAGGGCTGGATGGGGCTTTCGTATAGCAGGGAAGGTGTCGCCCGTCGCCGTTCGCTGTCCGCCGTTCGCTCGCTCGGGCGGCCAAAAGCAACCAGTTTTGGCCCGTTTTGGGCCGTTTTCGCGTGCTGCGGCGACGAGCGGTCGTCTGGATGTGGCATTAGTTTATCAAGGAAGGTGTCGCCCGTCGCTTCGTTCGCTGTCCGCCGCTCGCTCGGGCAAAAGCAACCAGTTTTGGCCCGTTTTGGGCCGTTTTCGCGTGCTGCGGTGGGCGGCGCGGCGGTGCAAAACGTCAGCCATCTCAGCACCCTGGAACCCCGGGTGGCACAGGGCTGGATGGGGCTTTTATAACAGGGAAGGTGTCGCCCGTCGCCGTTCGCTGTCCGCCGTTCGCCGCTCGCTCGGGCGGCCAAAAGCAACCAGTTTTGGCCCGTTTTGGGCCGTTTTCGCGTGCTGCGGCGGCGGCAGCGATCGTCTGGATGTGGCATTAGTTTATCAAGGAAGGTGTCGCCCGTCGCCGTTCGCTGTCCGCCGCTCGCTCGGCCAAAAGCAACCAGTTTTGGCCCGTTTTGGGCGTTTTCGCGTGCTGCGGCGGCGGCGGCGGTGCGGCGTCAGCCATCTCAGCACCCTGGAACCCCGGGTGGCACAGGGCTGGATGGGGCTTTGTATAACAGGAAGGTGCTGCCTGTCGCTTCGT